>CM034466.1:18050560-18073843 GCA_019925255.1 Litchi chinensis
GGTTAGAAATGGAAGGCAAATTTTTGTCCTAGTGCTGAATTAACTATGGTCTACTGGAAATTATAAATATATATATATTTCATTGAATTCAAAATCATAAAAAGAAAGTTAAAGAAAAACACTTCTATATTTAAAATGACCTTGCACTAAGTTCTGTATATAACCTTCTT
Source organism: Litchi chinensis (assembly GCA_019925255.1). NCBI lineage: Eukaryota > Viridiplantae > Streptophyta > Magnoliopsida > Sapindales > Sapindaceae > Litchi > Litchi chinensis. The sequence continues at coordinate 18,050,731 of CM034466.1, forward strand.
GCGTACGTTACTTGACATAAAGAAACAAACTTTCCTACAAGTGTAAGGAGAATTAATCATCCAATATATGTTAAAAATGATGTCCAGATCATCTGCTCCTGGAGTGATGGTTATGTGGGCTATTGTTTTTATGTGCCATGTTGTTACTATTACTAATATATTTGTAGCAGCCTTATCATCAGTCATTCGATTGGAAAGGGAAGCTCTACTTAAGAGAGGTTGCTGGAGCAACAGAACTGCCAACAACAATTCGGATCATTGCAAGTGATACAATATCACTTGTAATCAAGCGGGAAGCATCACTTAGATATCCTTAAATGGTAGTGGAATAGAAGGGGAGCTTAGACAATTCAACTTCTCTTGCTTTCCGAACCTGGAACATTTCAGTATTTATTTCAATTGTATCTCAGGATCCATCCCATCACAGATCGGTGGTCTTTCCAAACTCAACTTTCTTGATCTTGGCCGCAATAATCTTACAGGTGAGCACTATACACATTTGCTGGCTAATATTCAACCAATTCGTTAGGTAAACATGAATACTTATAGTTCACCTTTTATTTTTATCATGTCTTAGGTGCTATGCCTCCAGAAATCGGGAACTTAAGGAATCTGACTGTGTTGTATTTGTCTGGTAACCAGCTAACGGGACATATCCCTCCAACTCTTGGTCATATGAAGAAGTTGGAAGTTCTGTATTTGAATGGTAACAAGCTAACAGGACACATCCCTCCAACTCTTGGTCATACGAAGAAGTTGGAAGTTCTGGTTTTGAGTTCTAACAAACTTACGGGAAGTATACCTTTAACTCTTTGTCATTTGAAAAAGATGGAAACTCTGTACCTTGAGTTCAACCAACTCAGTGGTCTGCTACCTCAGGAAGTTGGAAATCTAGTGAACCTAACATCCTTGTCTTTGGCTGCTAACAAACTTTTCAGGACCTCTTCCTTCAATTCTCGGTCACCTAACCAAATTGGAATATTTGAACCTTAAACCAAACCAACTCAGTGGTCCCTTGCCTCAGGAACTTGGGAACCTAACAAATCTGATTTGTCTTTCTGCAAGTCATAATAACCTAATTGGACCTATTCCGAATGACCTCACCCAGTTAAGCAACCTTCAAACTGTCAATCTTTCCTCAAACTTACTTCCGGCCAAATACCATTTATGACCAGTGGAAAAGGGTTCTTCAACCTTCTATATCTAGACCTCTCCAACAACAAACTTAGCGGTCCAATTTCGTCTGAAATCATAAATTGCTTGCATTTGGAAGAATTGAGATTGAGCAACAATAGTTTAAGTGGAAGAATTCCATTGGAGATTGGGAAACTTCAAAGTTTAGATCATCTTAATTGATTTAAGCTATAATTTTCTCAATGGTGAAATCAAAGGTGATTTTCTAAAGAGATTTTATGTAGGTGCATTTATTGGTAACAGATTTGTGTAGTGATGGAAGTACTGCTTTGCCTTCTTGCATGAGAACTCCTGCTCTTCCTGTTTCACCACATGTAGCAGTTTTAAGGAAACACCCAAAAAGTGATATTCACTTGATCAGAATATTTCTTCCCACAACCATGTTTTTTGTTGTCATGATCATTGGAATTTTGTACCTCATCCGAAGAAATAATAATAAAGGGTCTCAATTAAAATCAACAACTAAGAGTGGAGATATGCTGTCGATTTGGAATTATGATGGTAGAATTACATTCAAGGATATCATTAAGGCAACAGAGGATTTTGACATCAAGTATTGTATTGGGACTGGAGGTTATGGCAATGTTTACAAAGCACAACTAGCTAATGGCAAAGTAGTTGCTTTGAAGAAGCTACGCCTATCAGAAAGTGAGGAGCCTGCAATCATCAAGAGTTTTCAGAATGAGGTTTGTTTACTATTTGAAATACAACATCGAAATATCGTAAAGCTTTATGGTTTTTGTATGCATAAAAGATGCATGTTCTTGGTTTATGAATACATAGAGAGGGGAAGCTTGTTTTGTGCTTTGCGTAGCGATGATGAAGCAATTGAATTGAATTGGACTATAAGAGTGAATATCATAAATGGTATAACACATGCTTTGTCTTATTTGCATCATAATTGCACACCATCAATTGTTCATCGTGATATTTCAAGCAACAATGTTCTATTGAATTCAAAATTAGAGTCATTTCTTTTTTATTTTGGAATAGTCAAACTTCTATACTCTGATTGCTTAGATAGAACCATATTAGCAAGAACTTATGGATATATTGCTCCTGGTAAACCTATGCTTTTGTTTTTTTTCTTTTTTGGGTGGTCATATTCATATTTAAAGTAATGTTTCTTGTTGCTTTGTTTTGAATACTCATCTCCATTTTGTCTATGGAACTGCCATATACTATGGTCGTGACAAAAAAATGTGATGTCTATAGCTTCAGGATGGTGGCATTGGAAACATTGATGGGAAGACATCCAACAGAATTCTTGTCATCATTAACATCATCAAGTAACTAGAATATAATGCTAATTGATATATTGGATCTACGCCTCTTACCTCTAATCAATCAAATGGTTGCGTAGGATATTGTTATAGTTTCTTCAGTTGTATTTGCTTGCTTGCATGCCAATCCGAAGTCTTGACCTTCAATGTTGCATGTCACTCAAGAATTTCTTACTTGCAAGTCACCAGTTTCGAAACCTTTCCACGAAATTTCTATTGCACAACTTAGAGACTATGGAGCATCTTCGATTGATGAAGGTTACGTTTAAGTCCTACATAATGTCAATCAAGAACTTGATGAAGGTGCTCTCGGTTCAGTGAATGTTGTTTGTAATTTGATCTCTTACAAAGAAAATCCTTGGCAATGGTACCTTGTCTTCCTATATATGTATCATCATAATTTGCTCCTCTTTCCTGGAATAAATAAAGGGTCATTAACTTTTTCATTTAGTTTTCTCAAGATACATTTACTCTTGAATTTAATATAATATGTAGTTGTGAGTTTTTTAATATATTGAGTTAGTAGATTAGGTGGTTGCTTTTAGATATAATTTGTTTGAAATTAGTTTTTGGCTCTGTCTTTGACTCTATTCATAGGATATATATGCTACTTTAATTTGGTCTGCCTCCTTGTTTCTGCTAGCTCTGTTTTACTCTATTTTTAAGATTACATTGACCATTTCTACATAAATAGAGAGGGCAGTTCACAAATTTTATATATGCAACAAAATATACAATTTTAGAATCAAAGTTATTATGTAATATTATAGAATCAAGATCCTGCAAGAAGAAAAGGATATGATAATTACTTGTAATAAAGCAGAAAACATCATTTGAAAATCCTTGGATAAAATAACTAGCATTAAAAGGGAGCTTCAAAATTCAACTTTTTTGGTTTTCCAAACCATACCCTAATTCAAATACTCCAATGTGCCGAACTTTCATATTATTTCGTGTTTGGACTTCAAGTGAAAATTATTATATTATAGTTCCTGTGAATAATCAAACATATTTTTGTGGATCTTTAAATGGCATCAATGACAACTAATCTTCTTGCTTTTAATAGTAAATTTAATTGAGGGTGTTATCATACCTTATCATATTAGTTAATATGATTAATGATATGATATTAGAGGTGATCACCATATCTTTTTGACTTGTCATTTGTTGGACAAAATGGTTATATATCTTTTTTTTAAAAAAAAAAAAAATTATCTAAAGATTAAATAATACTGAAACTTATTAAACATTGACTAGTGATTGAAAACTAAATGTTATGTTTATTTTTTTATTTAATTTGAAAACTAAATAATGTACATTAGGAAACAAAACATTGAAATTTATTTGAGTTTGAGTGAAATGTGAAAAATTTTAAAATTTTGAATCAAGTGATTTTATCACTTAAATAATCAAATAGAATAAATTTGATGGGACTCATTAAGTGTCGTTGAGTGAAAAATGAGGAAAAAAAATATTAAAAAGCACTTTAGTAAAATAGACAAGGGATGGAAAGCTTGAGAAAGTATTATTACGAGAAAATAGTAGTAATACTTGAATCTTCCCCTTTCCCAGTAATTAGTAAGAAAAAAACCGCTTTTCAAACAAAACAGTAAGAAAAAAATGCTTCTTTCTTAACGATTGTTAAGTACCTCCGTAATTCAATTTTTATTATAAATTCATACATATATGAGAGATTAATTATATAATTCATTATTTTTAAATAAATAATAAAAAATAGATTGATTTATAGATGAAGTGGGTGCTAAGTTCATTCTACCAAAGTGATTCGCTAAAATTAACCTTATGTAACTACTATAAGTCTTGAAAGGTATGACTAGTCATAAAATTATATACATGATACATGTACATGCCATTAAATTTCTTAGAATTTAGTTAAAAAAAAAAACTATTGGAATAAAATATACTATTCTAAAAGAAGACTAAACTAGTTTGACTTGTTTAGAAGTCTTCAGAGAAATTTGTGAAATCTAATATTTGTGAGAAAAGTGTGGTTAATGCTTGTCACCATCGATTACATGCAATTGTATAAAGAATTGTTTTGGTGAAAATTTTGTTGTTTTTAAATTGAGTACTTTTCTACAATGACTTGAGGAGCACAAAAGCGAAAGACTGAACAATTTGACTCAGTAAAAGTAACATATTTGTTTTGGTGAAGAATTTGATGTTTCTTAATTGAGTGCTTTTCCTATAGTGACTGGTGAGTACGAATTCTCAAAGTTTGGTGCAAGATTGAACAGTTTGATTCAGTATCTATAACATAATATTATTCAGAAATTACCTAAAGTGTGATAACAATAAAATTTCATACCTTGAAGCTTCATTTCCAATCAAGTTATCTGACTTTCAAAAATATATAATGATTAGTTTAATTTTATTCGTAATTTATGATTGATTTGATTCTTAAGGGATTTTTTTTTTTCTAACAACAAGAAAATTGCGAGTTTGGAAGATAGTGTTGAAAAATTAAATTTAGTTTCTTTAGCACCAAACATGTTTCTCCTAAATTCTTATGAGTTTTAATAAGGACAAGAAATTGAGAACAAGCATATTCGTTCTATGCATAATCTTGTTTATATCATAACAGTGCCAACATCAATATTCAAGAAATTGGTACATGGTATTAACATGCTTCGACTCAACAAATTACAAGATTAATTAAAAGAATTTTTGTCAAGAAAAGCATTCCATGACGGGAATCAACTTTTGAAAATAGTAATTTTACACATATGATATGTGCAATGTACTTTTTTTTCCCTTCAATTGGAATTCATCCTTTAGAGTTAATGTTTACCGATAAGGTTTTTATTACAATAGTTTTAAGCACATTGAACATCACTAATGATGCAGAAGACCATTGTATTGGATTGATCACCATTTAAGCATGATTTATCTTGTTAATATTACTATGTTTACAAATGTTTCATTTGGTGTGAGTTAATTAGGAAGTAAAATTTTATAATGGGTTTGGACTACTATAAGTAGATTGGTGATTCGAAAATAAAATGAAAATTCGGAATTACAAATATTCTTTTGTTCACTTTAGTCAATTTTAGTTTTATTTATAATTTTAAATATTTTATTTATTTTACAACATTGGAGAAGCAATTAGAAAATAGTATTAAGAATAAACTAATTAAATTATATATATATATATTGGAAAAATAGGATAAATACCCATTTTAAAGACCCATTTTTTATTGGGTTAGAGATTTTAATTGGGATGGATCAAGATGCATTCATGGGAAAAAAATGGTGTTTTGACAAATAGAAATTGAATTGAAGAATTAATTTTTAAAATTCAAATATAAGCTATAGAATTTGGAAAAGTGTAATTGCGAATTCAAATTGCAGGTTTAATTTTTTTAATTGCAACTGTAAATATTAACTGTAGAATTAAATTGCAGTTTTAATCATCATGAATTAGAAAATTGAATATTCAAATTGTAATCGCTGGTGTTAATTACAAATTTAAATTTTCAAAACATAATCATTGATTCAGTTTAATGGCTGATTTAAAATCAGTTTTGTAGCTACCTCACATTGAGACTGTTGACGTTCGGAAACGGTCAACCCAGAGATTCTGAGGCCCAAACTGTGAGCAAGGTAATTAAGGAATGATAGTGATGGTGGATGGGCGATAAATGAGTAGTAAATGAAGTTTAAGGTTGGCGAAGCTTAGTTAAGACGAAGGAATGTTGGTGTGGGAGTTAGGTGAATGTAATAAGGCGATCAATGAAGACAAAAGAAAGAGAAAAAGGTGCAAAACACCAAGATTTTTACGTGGTTCGGCGGCTGCGCCTACATCCACGGTCACTCTGAGATAATTCCGGCAGAGTGACAGTACTCTAATATATTCAACCTCTTGTACAGTAAAAGATCTCCTCTATTTATAGAGAGAGGGAGATGATAATAATAAAAAATACAAAAGAATATCATACACGTAATAGGCAACGACTATCTGCCGCTAATCCTCACATAGTCATGCTGCATTAATTGTGGAAGCGATGATTGTTCTCTCCCTGTATAGTTCTGCATTTAATGCACCAAGAGAAGTCTTCCTTCATTAATTGCATAGCCGTCGCATTGAATGCTTTTGGGTAATTGTGTAGACAGCTTCTGGCGGGAAATCACGAGAGTGAGTGACTTTGTTGACTTGCCATACACGATATCTCCTGAATAAGCTCTCTGGTCAGTCAGGTAATGCATGTTGGAGAGATGCCAAAGTGGCCAGGAGAGGAGATCAAGCGGGTAGGGATTCCTGCGATCTCGTGACCTGGACGGCCTCGCGAGCTTGACAAGCTGACGACGCTGGCAGGAGGCATGCTTGGGAGGTCTGGAAGCTGTTGCGAGCTCGTGACCTAGACGACCTCACGAGTTGGGCCTGCAACTGCTGGTCCCGATCTTGGGCCTTCTGGGCCCCCGCTCTTGTCCAAGTATATATAAGGCTTATACTGACCCATTTAGGCAAAATGAGAAAATAGGCATAACATCAAGCCCCTTAGCTCTCTGTGTATTCTGCGGACTGGGAGCTGATTCAAACACACGATTGGCGCCCATTTGCGAGCTTTCTGGCGTCGTTATAACTTGTGTACTGTAACCGTTGACACGTGGCGTTCATACAGGCGTTGGAGCCACAAACGTGCCTTGGGACCGTACGCATTTAATGCGCACGTCTTGTAATTGACATGCATGACAGCATATGACCAAGATTGATGCTGGGCCGTTGGATTCTTGACGGTTATGTCTTTATGTCAAATCGGATGGCTGGGGATGGACGTTCTGGTCTATATAATTCAGAGGTCTTTTCCAATTCCCATTTTTTGCTTTTCTGATACGACACTAATACCCCCTTCTCATCATTTTTCTTCTCTGCTTCTTCTGCCCCTCTTTCACCACTTGACAACTTCTTCAGACTCCGCTGCTTCAGGGATCAACTGCCATTTCCAGCAAGTCGTTTACAGCTCGAACAAGGTAATTTTTTCCTGACTTTGCTTTTTCATGCTTTTTGAGGATTTGCTTCTGGTTTGTAGCATTAGTTTCTGTCCTCGTACCATGTCTATGAGTCATTGTGTGCCTGCCTTGCCTTTAGAAGTTTATTGTGCTTGTTGTTTGAGTACTTGTGTTCACTAGGGGCGACCTAGCTGTCAGCCTGAGTGTCCCATATCGTTGTTGATGAACTTGTGAAGTCCGTTTCTAGACTTTTCTTACTAGGAGTGGCACTTTGTGGGTTGTATAGTGCTGGTTCATTTAGAATTTTTGTTATTTGTTGACGTTGCTTAGGATTTTGATGAGAATGTCCCTGTACTGCCTGATAGGGTACCTGTAGACATAAGGTTAGCAACACAAACATTTAGGGAGACATAGTACCTGACAGGCCCACGTTCCTGGGCCTCCGTTGCCTTTGGTGGCCAAGTGTGCGACCTGACGCATAGGATAATAGCTCCAAGAACTCTTTTCTGTGGCTTGCTAGGCTCAGCATGCTGTAAGCGTTCTGATGTCGTTCCTTCTGTGCTGTAGATGTCAGGTCGCTCACGTACTGGTCGAGGCAGGGCTTCTGTTTCTAGAAGGCAGGCAGGGCGCCAGATTAGTGAAGCCGAGGCTAAGACCTCGCGAGCTAGTGGGTCTACCAGGGAGGTCTCAAGAAGGGATGAGGTCGTTGAGAGAGAAGACTGAATCCTTTTACTCATACGCATTCGAGCATTACCCTCTCGATGCTGGAGGATTGGGCTCGACACTTCAGCTTCCCCTTGGGGTGCCGAGCTAACGTCCCCAAGGCCAATGATCGAGCTGCTTATCCTTCTAAGGGCTTTATGGCGATCAGTCGCGAGCATATAGAGCTCGGATTTAGGTTCCCAGTCCCCGACTATCTTAAGAACCTTCTGAACGACCTGAAGCTCGCCCCATTCCAACTGACCCCGAACTCGTACGCCTACCTAGCCACTTTAGCAGCAGCGTTCATCAAGCACGGGCTCGGGCCCCCTATGCCTCGCATCCTCCGCAGCGTTTTCAGCTTCAAGACGATCTCCGGAAAGGACGGTTTTTACTACGTCACGCCTCGTCAGTCTTCGCCATATAGGGGATATTTACCCTAGGAATGCATCAAGTCCAATGTGGGGGAATATAAGTCTCGCTGGGCCCTGGTCACGTGTACTTCGCTTGGGGGTCTATACAATAGAAGCTTCGTGCTGGAACCTGATAGTTAGAGACCTGTAGCTTACAGATATAGTGATACAGCCACTAGAATAATAGTTTTTTTTTTTTTTTATTGAGTTTGCTTTTGTTTTGCAGGCGTCACTGCCCCTAAGTACAAGCTTAGAGAAGACGAGCTCGCTATCCTGGACGCTTACGCGGCGGCCAAGAGACCAAACGACGATTTCTTCCCCTCAAATAGCGAGCTGGTAGAACGGGGCCTCGCGCCACCTACCACAGGTCCTCTTTTGGACATAATCCAGCACTTGGGGATACGAGGAGAAAGGTCCGAGGTTCGCTCTGTCTTTGCTACCTCTGAACAGTCTGAGTCAGATCCGCAGCCCCTGCTACAAAGGTCCTCGAGCACGAGCTTGTCTACCAGCACATCTTCGGACAACATGCGAAGGCTCGCGATGTCTGTTCCCCCCCTCAAGTCGATTCCATCTACCAGGGCACCCCCGGTCGTCGAAGTGGATGACACTTCTTCAGACCGCTCACAAAGAGCGCCTTCTCAGCCTGCTGCAGCCGCTTCTCCTCAGACCAGGTCAGCTGCGACTCCTCAAAAGCGGGCTGCCCCATCTGGAAGGCAAAATCCTTCCTCAGCAAAGAGGACTGAGGTCTTTGTTGAGAGGGGTTCACCTGTAGAGCAGGAGCCTGAGGCCCTCTCCAGGAAAAGAAAGGGGAAGGCCATAGCTGAGCCCCCAGCCCCAAAGCAGAAGGGTGTCATTGAGGTCCGTAGGCCCGGGGCAGTTGTTATTGGCAGGGAGCCGGGCACTGAGGCCTGGGCGACCTGCGAGGCCTGCAAGGGAGTCGCAGGGAGACTCCGAGCTGCACCCTGACACGCGCGAAGGAGATGGAGTATTTCAATAGCTTCGTGGAGCTTGTGCCTGGAGTAATAGGGAAACGTAACCCGAAGCTACAGAAATCTGAGCTCTCAGGCTGGAACCTTGTGGGTTATGTAGCTCGTCATGCTGCGCTGTAAGGCTTAAATCCCCTCTATACTTTGATCTTTCTCTATTCAAATTTTAACATCTCTTTACTCTTTCGGTTGGGTATGGCGACAGTGAAGCTGATGAAGGAGGTAGACGATCAGCTCAGTGAGAAAGAGGCCTTTAAGGTGTCAAAGGTGCAGTTCGAGGAGGAGAGAAAAATAATGCAGGACGAAGTCAACCTCCTTCAGAAGGAGCGCGAAAAGTTTGAGGCCAAGCTCCGAGATGCTGACGCAGCCCTGTCACAAGAGACTGCCCGCAGGGAGGCTGCTACCTCTGAAGTCAGCAAGGCCCATAGCGAGCTAAAGCATGTGAAGGGTAAGCTAAGTGCTGCACAGAAAAAAGCAAAGGTTGCTGAGAGTAAAATAAAACAGCAACAGCAGGACTTAGCTTCAACCAAAGAGAAGCTCGTAGGGGTCGAGGAGAAGCTGGTTGGGGTAGAGGGGAAGCTGGCTCAGACTAAGGCGGGCATTGAGACCCAGCTAGCTCAGGAGCGGGACAGGGTTGGCGAAGAGATCGAGAGGGCTTTCTTGTTCAGCATGTGGGAGCACTACCCGGACTTGGACTACTCCTTCTTTGGGCCGGTCGGTGTCGAAACAATCCAGGAGTTCGTGGAGCATGCTGCCAGTGCTCAGGGCGCGCAACATGTTGATACTTCTCCTGTTCCTCCAATTGATCCATCTGCTGTCCCAGTCCCTTCACCAGAGCAAATCCTTGAGGGACCTTCAGCTTCCGAGGATCTTCCAGTGCTTGAGCCCCCAGTAAAAGCCTCTCCTGATCTCCCAACTCCTGAGCACGTCCCTGCATCGGAGCCCTTAGTAGAAGCCCCTGTTGATCCTCCTGCTCCATCGGACGCACCAGCTAGCGCCTAGAACACTTCAGCTTCATTTACTTGTTTCATTTATTATTATTTTATTTTATTCTGTTGAAATTTGAATAGTGAGCTTGTAGCTCGAAATTACAGTATTGGATTCCCTTCAGATTTCAATATTTTGTCCAAGTATGGAACGTGTAGATATGCATGACTCACTTATATGATGAGTAATTAGCAGGTTTAAGTAATAGGCATATTATAATAAGTACGCTAAAATTTGCTAAGTAAATCACAATCGTGAAAATCACGTTAACTTACGAGCTCGCTAATTGCAGTCAGTTATAATAATAACAGTATGTTAGCTCGTAAGAGTTTGAATTCGCAGATAGCTCAATCGAGCAAAATACCTGATCATGCAAGTAACACATTTGGGCAACCCCTAAAGAATAGGCACGAACTTATAGTCAGCGGGGTGCTCAGAATTCTCTTAACCTATATATTGCACTGGCGTTGAGTGCGTTCGAGAGTGGCATTTTCCCAAACTTTGAGATTCCAGCCTGTGGTAGTACTTGCAGTTTAAGGGCGAGCCCCCATCGAGGGCGACTCTTTCAGCGAGGTCGCGAGGCAGCTTTATATGTTAGAGGCGTAGCCTTACCCCCTCCTGCGAGGTTGTGGAGCAATATTTTGCGAGTCCGCGGACACCTTTATATTTGAGAGGTGTGGCCTTACCCCCTCCCGCGAGGTCGCGGGGCAATGTTTCGCCAATCTACGGGCACTTTTATATTTGAGAGGCGTGACCTTACCCCCTCTCGCGAGGTCGCGAGGCAATTAATTTATACAAGTGTTTTGGTTGCAAGTGATTCCTTGGGTGTTTGCACAAATATCTTCAAGAAATTATGAGAATATGTATAATAATTAACTACAGCTCATTTTCTTCAGAAAGAGATTCATTAGATCTGCTCTTTTCAACATGTACATTGGCTGGATCAACCAGTTCGCTTTCTGCATCAAATATAGCATATACAACAGAAAACCAATGAAAGCACTTTTCTTTTTTTTTTTTTTATAGACAATCGTCAAAGCAAATCATGCACAGAGTTAGAGCAGGCTGACAGTTTTATGTATAGTAGGGTCGAAGGTGCTCAGCATTCCAAGCTCGGGGTAGCTCTGATCCATCCATGTTGGCTAAGTGGTAGGCACCATTCTTCAAACTCTCCTTGATGAGGTATGACCCTTCCCAGTTGGGTCCGAGTGCTCCATCACTTGCCTTGCGTGCTCTCGGGAGGACTAATCTGAGAACGAGGTCCCCTGCCTTGTAGCTTCGAGCTCGCACCTTCTTGTTATAATACTTGGCAACTCTTTGTTGGTACACTGCTACCCTCATGCGAGCTGCTTCCCTTGCTTCCTCGGCTAAGTCTAAACTGGCAGTGAACAGCTGGTCATTGTCTTCAAGTCGGAATGAGGCCCTTTGCTGGCTGGTGACTTCAAATTCTGCTGGGATCATGGCATCTGTTCCGTAGACCATGGAAAACGGGGTTTCACCTGTTGAGCTACGAGTTGTGGTCCTATATGCCCAAAGGACTTTCTACAACTCGTCCACCCAAGCCTCCTTCCTTGCCTCTAACTTGGTCTTCAAAGTCTGCTTGATGATCTTGTTCACAGCCTCAACTTGACCGTTGGCCTGAGGGTGGTCAACAGTTGAGAAGCTTTTCACGATTCCGAGCTCGTTGCAGAAGATTATGAATTGCTCGCTGGTGAACTGAGTCTCATTGTCTGTCACAAGCTGCTGAGGGATTCCTAACCTGCAGATGATGTTGTCCCACACAAACTTCTCTATCTTCGTGGTGGAGATCTCTGCTAGCTCCTTAGCTTCAGCCCATTTGGTGAAGTAATCCACAGCATGCTTACAACTTCCTCGAGCTGTGGGTAAGGGTCAGATGAGGTCCACTCCCCAGATTGCGAAAGGCCATGGACTTACCATCTGATGGAGGTAGGCTGGTGGAGCTCGTGGGATCTTGGCAACCTCTGGCATTTGTCACACTTCTTCACCAGATCTGTGGCGTCCTGTTTCATAGTCGGCCAGTAGAACCCCTGTCTGAGGGCTTTCTGAGCTAAGGATAATGCTCCTGCATGGTTCCCATAATGACCTGTATGAATATCCCTCATCACTATCTCACATTCCTCATCATCTATGCATCGTAGCAGCGGGGTCGAGAATCCCTTCTTGTACAGCCTGTCATCATAAATGCAGTATCAGGCTACTCGGGCTCGTAAACGGCGAGCTTCCAATTTGTCCTCTGGTAGTTTCCCCTCCTGCAGGTAGCCCAATAATGGGCTCATCCATGAGTTAGGCCGAACCTGCATGAACATCATTACCTCTTTGTCCTCGATGCTCGGAGTCGACAGGAATTCCACAGGGATAGACTCCAGGAGATCAGCATCCTGAGAGGTCGCTAAGCGAGCCAGGGCGTCTGCATTAAAGTTCTGAGCCCTGGGGATCTGATTCACTTCAAACCCCTTGAAAACCCTCAGTAACTCCTTAGCTTTTTTGAGGTACTCTGACATCTTCTGTCCCCTGGTCTGGTACTCTCCCCTGACATGGCAAACGACAAGTTGTGAGTCACTGAAGACCTTTACCTGCTCAGCTCGCACTTCCTTTGCCAGGTGGAGTCCGCAAGCAACGCCTCATACTCGGCCTCATTGTTGGTCGCCCGGAATCCGAACCTTAAGGCACTTAAGATCTTGTGGCTTTCTGGGCTGATCAGCATTACTCCAGCCCCTGAGCCGTGCTCGTTAGAGGATCCATCCACATAAAGTTCCCAAGTCTGACCACCTACTGACTCCTCCTGTTCTGGTGCTGGTCCTGTAAACTCGACAATAAAATCCGCAAAGGCTTGGGCCTTGACTGCTGTCCTAGGCTTGTACTCTATGTCGAACTGAGCGAGTTCGATGGCCCACTTGAAGAGCCTTCCTGAAGTATCTACTTTCTGGAGGACTTGCCTGAGAGGGTACTGCGTGAGGACCTCTATCTGATAAGCTTGGAAGTAAGGATGCAGTTTCCTCAAAGCGGTCACCAGGCAGTATGCAAGCTTTTCCATTTGTGAATATCGGGTCTCCGCATCAACCAGCCTTTTGCTGATGTAGTATACAGGCAGCTGCATCTTCTCTTCTTCTCTCACCAAGGCTGCGCTCAGAACGTGTTCAGATACACCAAAGTATAAGAATAGCTTCTCCTTATCCTTTGACTTGGACAGAAGGGGAGCCTGACCCATATATTCCTTCAGCTTCTGGAATGCCTCTTCACAATGCTCAGTCCATTCGAAGTTCTTGGCCTTCTTTATTGCTTCGAAGAAAGGCATGCACTTGTCAGTAGCCTTCGAGATGAACCGGCTGAGAGCTGCGACCTGGCCGTTAAGGCTCTGCACATCCTTGATTCTGAAGGGGGACCTCATCTCCACAAGCGCCCTGATTTTCTTCGGATTGGCTTCTATTCCCCTGCTATTCACCATAAACCCAAGGAACTTACCAAACGCTACCCCAAAGGCACACTTTAGGGGGTTTAATTTCATCCGATAATTTTTGAGGACTCTGAACATCTCATCCAGGTCGAGGACATGATCTGCTGCTCTCTGGGACTTTACTAGCATGTCATCTACATACACCTCCATGGTCTTCCCAATCTGCTCCTGGAACATGGTGTTGACCAGTCGCTGGTAGGTCGCTCCTGCGTTTTTCAGTTCGAAAGGCATCACCCTGTAACAATACAGCCCCCTATCAGTGACAAAAGAAGTGTGTTCCTTGTCCTCCGGGTTCATGGGGATTTGGTTGTATCCTGAGTAGGCATCCATGAAACTCAAGAGTTGGTGCCCTGCTGTCGCATCTACCAGCTGATCAATCTTGGGTAATAGGAAGCTATCTTTTGGGCAAACCTTGTTTAGGTCAGTGAAGTCAATGCACGTCCTCCACTTCTCGTTCTTCTTCTTCACGAGGACTGGGTTTGCGACCCAAACAGGATAACGTGCCTCCCTGATGAACCTGTTAGCCAGCAGCTTCTCGATCTCCACCTTCAGAGCTGTATAGCGTTCCGGGGTCATCGGCCTCCTCTTCTGGCGGACTGGCCTGTGTTGGGGATCTATATTTATTCTGTGGCACATAACATCAGGATCTATCCCCACCATGTCCTCGTGATTCCAGGTGAAGACATCAAGGTTCATCTTCAGAAATTCCGCGAGCTCAGTCTTTACTTCTAGTAGCAGGTCTCTTCCCACTTTCACATATCTCTTCGGGTCTACCTCGCTGACCTGCACGTCCTCTAGCTCTTCAATAGGTCCCGTGGCCCTATCTGCGTCCACCTCGCGAGGATCAAGGTCGTTGCTCGTCCCTGATTCAGAGACTGCTTGAGGTTGCCCACCTGAGACCACATTTACCTTCCTTCCTCGGACCCCCATCTTCACAACGTCTTCATAACATCACCTAGCCAGCTGCTGTTCCCCTCTGACACAGTCTACCCCGTTGGGAGTTGGGAATTTGATTGTCAGTGTCCTGGTGGAGGTGACCATATTCAGCTCGTTCATCGAAGGTCGCCCTAGGACCACGTTGTATGTCGACGGGCTGTTGATAATTAGGAAATCAACAAGGGCTGTAGCTTGTCTGCCCGGCTCTCCAAGGGTGAGAGGTAGTCGGACCTGGCCCACCGGTATCACTGCATCTCTTGTGAAGCCATAGAGGGGTTCCGGTGAAGGCATTAACTGCTCAGCTTCCAACCCCATCTGATCATAGCAGTCCTTGTACATGACATTGACCGAGCTGTCAGTGTCGATCATTATTCTCCATACTTCGACATTACTGATCTAGGCCCGGATTATAATTGCATCATTGTGGGGCCAGTGTACTCCTTTCGCGTCCTCTTCTGTGAACACAATGCTATCCAAGGACATTTTGACCTTTTTGGTGGGTCCCTCAGCTCCTCCGTATTCTGCCAGCAGGGTATGGTTGGCCTCTTTAATGTACCTCCGATGCGACCTGTTTGAAGTACTAGCCACATAAGGCCCACCTTGAATAGAAAAAATTGTCCTTACAGCAGGCTTGCGCTCGGGTTCTAGAGCTCGCTGAGGCTGCTGCTGCTCGAGCTGCTGGTCTTGGTCCCGAGGTCGTTGATATTAAGGTCGCCTGCCCGCGGGCTGTACAACATACTCTCCTAGACGGCCTCGCCTTATTAACTGTTCGATGGCATCTTTCAATTGCCAACAGTCTGATGTATTGTGCCCATTCTCGTTGTGGTAGGCACAGTACTTCCTCGGGTCCCGACGTTGGTTGGGAATTCCTGTCGGGGGTGGTTTCTCGAAATTCTCTCTGTTCCTTTCTGTGGCGAAGATTCTGTCCTGCCTGTCTGACAACACACTATAGCTCCCGTACCGACCTTGATGCCGAGGTCGCTCGCTCCTTGGCTCAGGTTTAGCTCGTTTCGCCACAACATGGGCAGATTGATGTCTCTGCTCCCCTGGCTTATCCCTGTCGTGGCTCTTCCTTTTCTCGCAGTAGGCGCTGCTTGCTTCACCCCGGTGGCTGCTAGGCTTCTTAGCTCCAAAGGCTTCCTCCCATCTGATCTCCTTGGCAGCCCTTTCATAAAATTCTCTCAGATCCTTCACCGGGGACTTGTAGATGTTTTCATATAATTTTCCATCCTTCCTGAGTCCTGTAGAAATAGCTATCAAGATACTTTCATAAGAGGGTGTCTCCACATTACTCACCTCCTCTCTGAATCGAGTGATGTAATCTTTCAGGAACTCGTTGTGCCTTTGGAATATGGTGGCTAGGTGACAGGGCGGCGCGAGCTGCTTCCTCAGGGCCTTGTATTGATCGAGAAACTTCTTCTAGCATTCACTCCAGCTCCTAACGCTACGGGCTGGAAGGCCTTTGAACCAAGCTCGCAGAGCATCCCCTAGAGTAACTGGGAACACCCGGCACTTCACTAGTGGGTCATCTGTCTGGAGATCCATTTGTACATTAAAGGCGTCCAGATGGTCGTAGGGATCCGTCATGCCGCTGTATGGAGGGATATTGGGGAGTTTAAACTTCGCTGACAGGGGTACTGTCTCAATCTCCTGGGTGAATGGTATCATACGATCCTCTCGCTCTTCCCTGTTCTGGCCTCCAGGTCGAGCCTCCAACTGTTAGACCCTCTGTAACAACTCCTCTACTACCGGGTCCTAGGTCGAGGACCGCCGACTGGGGTTCCATCTACTGGTACTCTCCTGCTCCCCCAAGTGACGGTTTTGCGATCTACCCTCCTCGCCGAAAGCTTCTACGCGTCTGGCGGCCCTCCGCGGCTCGGGCTCATAACCTGCACGGTATCCGCGGACTCGCTCTAGCCCACGACTACCCTCTTCGCGCCTGGCGCCCTCGTTGCTCACCCTTGCCCTTATCTCGTCTGGGCGAGGTGAGATTTCCCGCTCCTGGTTCCGCCCCCTAGCTCTCCTTGGGTGTAGGTTTGAGGAGCGAGTTGATCCTTCCGTCAGCAATCTGTCCCTGGCAGCTACTCCCTCTGGGGTTGGGATCTCTTTTGAAGGCTGATGGCGAGCTCTCCTTGGCGATGCGACCTCCACCTGTCTTTGCACCGTACGGGCTTGGACTTCTACCAACGCCTTGACTGTCGTCGTTAATTCCCTTACTGTATCTTCCAGAGCTCGCTGGCGCTACTGCCATTCCTGAGCAACCTCGTCTCTGAAAGGTGAGGCACTCTGCTGGTCTTCCCGAACTTCAGGTTGCTCATCTGCCACTCCGACATTCCTCGTGGTCTTGATTCTGGCCATAACAAACAAACGTGAGCAAATATAGAATAATGGACTGGCGAAAGATTACCAGGTCGCTGTTGGGCCCTCCTTCTAGCGCCGAAAGATTACCTGCGACCTGGATGTCTAACTAGCTGAGAATTGGATGCTGAGCTAGCTGCGACCTTCGACCTGGAGGCTGATGAGCTGAGAGTTGGGCCAGCCTATTTGATTGGTTCTTTGGGCTTTTACCAACCCATTTTTACAGTCCCAAAAATAGGTATAACATAAGCCCCCCAGCTCCTAATGTGATTTTCGGACTAGGAGCTGGAACTCATTGGTAAAAGCTGATGTATCTCGTCCTGTCTTGACATTTTTTCAGATTTCGTCCCATTTTATGGTGACTCTATTGAAGCTGCTGAGCTTGATATATTTTCTGAGGCCTTTTATGATTGTGCTTTATTCTCTTAGCTTTTCCTGCGAACAGAAACATCTAGGTGATCAATGTGTTAATCAATGTATTGCTCAATGGTAAAGACACCTTATGAGAGCTTGGAAGGTCGCTTGACCATCACGGACTGGGGTTCCAGATCATAACTCGATTCAGCAACTTAGTATAATATATAAAAACATTGTTGCGAGCTATGCAGAGGGTTGGAACCTCGCCTGTCATAGCAGTTTGTCGAACTACGTAGGGGGCTGTGACCTCAGCTAACAGCACTGACTATCTCCAGTGGATCGAAGCCTTAGCTAAGATAGCGAGCTGTCCAGTAGGTCGTAACCTCTCCTATCATAGTGACGCACTTTTGCGAATTGTCCAGTAGGTCGGCCTCAGCTAACAGGTTATAGCTAGCTATCTCCAGTGGATCAAAGTCTCAGCTAAGATAGCGAGCTAGTGAGCTGTTCAGAGGGCTACGACCTCAGCTAACAGATCGCGTAAGCGCTTTTTTTATAACATGATTTTAAGAAATCAATAAGGCAGCTGTAGCATAAAGTATTGAAGAAAATTCATATCTTCTATTGATTTCTTAAATTGAATTACAAATTAGGTACATGACCTGTTGGGAGCAACTGTAATGCGAATGCGTTGAGGATTCATGTCTAGCTTGGGAGCTCGCTGGGACTGCTAGTATGCACCACATATTCTCCTAAACGGCCTTGTTTGATCAAGTCCTCGATAGCATCTTTTAGCTTCCAGCAATCTGAAGTATTATGTCCGACCTCATCATGATAGGCACAAAACTTGTTCTTATTTCTGAACTTAGCAGGGGTCTTTATGGGACTAGGCTGCCCAAAGTCTTCTCTACCCATTTTTGTTGCAAAGATACTGTCTTGCGTATCTGACAAGACGCTGTAGCTTTCATGGCGCCCTTGATGCTGAGGTCGCTCGATTCTGAGCTCGTTTCTGGCCTTTTTGGGGACCTGGTGCCTTGAACTCTTATTCTAACCCTCACTTTCGTCATCACCATTACTTCTCTTCTTCAGCTGGTTAGGACGGCCTGGTCCTTCTGCTTGGTCAGACTTTTTAAGGCCGAACATTTCTTTCCATCTAATTTCCCTTGCAGCTCGTTCATAGAATTCACCCAGATCCCTTACTGGGGATTTATATATGCTCTCATAGAGCTTCCCATCCTTGCGAAGCCCAGCTGATATCGCAGTTAGAATGCTGTCATCTGAAGGGTTCTCCACGTTAGCGACCTCATATCTGAACCTGGTAATGAAATCTTTCAAAGACTCACTCTGCCGCTGAAAGACTGTAGCGAGGTGGTAGAGTAGTGCGAGCTGCTTTTTCAGAGCTTGGTACTGGCTGATGAATCTTTGTTGACATTCCCCCAGCTGTTTATGCTGCGAGCTGGGAGACGCTTGAACCAAGCTCGCGGAACGTCGCCTAAGGTGGCTAGAAAAACACGGCATTTCACCAAGGGGTTGGACGTCTGAAGATCCATTTGGATATTGAATGTGTCCAGGTGATCGTAAGGGTCATTGTCCCCATTATAAGGTGGAATGCTGGGGAACCTGAATCTAAGAGGAAGGGGTTGTGTCTCGACCTCCCTGGTGAGAGGGGTTCTCTCTTCATATTGCTCTTTCAGATCCTGGGGTCCAGGTTGCTCCTCCAGCTGCTGAACTCTCTGAAGGAGCTCTTCTATTGCTAGGTTTCGAGGGTTATAACCTCCCTCGAGCTCGTGACCTTGAGAGCTACGATCTGAGGTACCTTCCAAACGAGACCTTTGCGAGCTCCTAGCTCCACGAGCTCGACGACCTTCAGTTCTTGAACGCGAGCTGGAGGAATGAACTGAGTTGGCAGGTCGCAACTGATCTCCGAGTGGTCTTTCGGGAGCTGGTGCTTGGGCCTGTACCAGTGCCTTGATTGCCTCAGCGAGTTGCTGCACTGTATATTCTAACATTTCTTGCCGCTGGTGCCATACATGCAGCCCCCCAGCCATAGGGTCTAATGGTGCTAGCTGATGAGAGGTTGTTGGAGGCATACCTACAGCAACACTTGTCATTGAGGCGTGAGATGTGCCTGATATTGGCACAACAGCATTCTCCCTCAGTTGGAAATCATGCTCCTGCTGATCTGCTTGCCTTTCAAGTGGATTAGCTGCAGGGTCTAAACTTCTGGTTGCTCTTCCTTTCGCCATAGTTGCTGAAAGTTCAAGATTGCAGTCTAGGCCCTCCTTCTAGCGCCAATTTAAGTTGACGTTCGAAAACGGTCAACCCAGAGATTCTGGGGCTCAGACTGCGAGCAAGGTAATTAAGGAATGATAGTGATGGTGGATGGGCGATAAATGAGTAGTAAATGAAGTTTAAGGTTGGCGAAGCTTAGTTAAGGCGAAGGAATGTTGGTGTGGGAGTTAGGTGAATGTAATCAGGCGATCAATGAAGACAAAAGAAAGAGAAAAAGATGCAAAACACCAAGATTTTTACGTAGTTATGCGGCTGCGCCTACATCCACAGCCACTCTGAGATAATTCTGGTAGAGTGACAGTACTCTAATGTATTCAACCTCTTGTACAGTAAAAGATCTCCTCTATTTATAGAGAGAGGGAGATGATAATAATAAAAAATACAAAAGAATGTCATACACGTAATAGGCAACAACTATCTACCGCTAATCCTGACATAGTCATGCTGTATTAATTGTGGAGGCGATGATTGTTCTCTCCCTGCATAGGTCTGCATTTAATACACCAGGAGAAGTCTTCCATTCATTAATTGCATAGTCGTCGCATTGAATGCTTCTGGGTAATTATGTAGACAGCTTCTGGCGGGAAATCACGAGAGTGGGTGACTTTGTTGACTTGCCATACACGATATCTCTTGAATAAGCTCTCTGGTCAGTCAGGTAATGCACGCTGGAGAGATGTCGACGTGGCCAGGAGAGGAGATTAGGCGGTTTAGGGATTCCTGCGATCTCGCAACCTGGACGGCCTCACGAGCTTGACGAGCTGACAACGCTGACCAGGAGGCATGCTTGGGAGGTCTGGAAGTTGTTGCGAGCTCGTGACCTGGACGGCCTCACGAGCTGGGCCTGCAACTGCTGGTCCCGATCTTGGGCCTTCTGGGCCCCCGCTCCTGTCCAAGTATATATAAGGCTTATACTGGCCCATTTAGGCAAAACGAGAAAATGGGCATAACAGAGACTATAAATTGACATTTTTTTTTAATTGTTCAGAGACAACTGAGAATCCATTTTGTTTTTTTTAGTTGTTTTCTTTCAAACACTACTCCTAGTTGTAAGTGTCTAAAGTGATAGAGATTCAAATATTGTTTAGTTCATCAAATGAGTCTAGTTGGTATTGTTGTATCCTAAAAGACAAATGTTGAACAACTTAGAAGATGAGCAGCGAATTTGTTTTAAGGACACCATAGTTATTATGGGTCTTAATACAAATATTTTGTTTTTTGTTTTTCCCTACTGCAAATTTGTTTGAACTTGTTCTTATTATCAATTTTTCTAACAATATATATATATAGTAACTACTTTTGATTATTATATGGATTAGATTATACAAAGAATATATATTGATAATGTCTGACAATGTCCAATAACGACACTTATAATATCAAATAGAGAATTAAATTCAAAATCTTATATGCATGCCATATTGCATATTGCCTTCCTGTTTTTCAATAATTTTGTAAAAGTGAAGTCAGTATTTGTGTGTGTGCGTGCTTTCTTTTCTTTTTTTTTTTTATTTGAAGCAAAACTATATTTATAAACAAATAGTCCAACGAATTTGGGACTCCAGGGAAGATACATTTTGCACTAGTATACTTCCAATGAATTCTATTTTGAGGATATGGTTAGGGAGACAAGCATGTGAGTCAAGCGGTTCCTATTTCGGAAAATGGCTTGATATTTTTAACGCCAACCTCCTTACATAAAACCATGATATCATCTATAACAAAGCTAGACTCACTATAAGAGATACAATAGGAATTAATGTCCTTGGGGATGTAATCTTAGTTGAACAAGTTAGTGATTCTTCTATTGTTTGTTCTACTAAGGTTCTTAAGGAAGAGGATAGGGATGAATAAACAAATATAAACATCAAACAGTTAGAAGTTTGAGCGTCAAAATTCGAGAGATATTTGGATGAATAAGTTGAAAATAACTCTCCTGACTTTGATAGATATCTTGTCATGGTGGAAAGGAAACAAGGGAAATATCCGATTTTGGCTAAAGTTGCCAAAAACTTCACAATCATTCTTATGTCCACGGTGGCTTTTGAGTTCGCTTTTAGTGTTGGGTATAGAGTATTGAGTCCACATCATAGGAGATTGCATCTAAACACATTGGAAGCATTGATGTATGTGAGAGAGAGAGAGAAAGAGAAAGTGGATATACATGAGCAATAATAAAATGATATCTGGTTTTGTTCTCTCAGAAAATGTGTTTCTAGGGATGACAGCATTAGGCCTTTTTTTATTTATTTATTTTTTTAGGGTCTATACCCTCACCATACCCTTGAAGTGTATTGTGGGTCCTTTCTCTTCCCTATCTCAACCTCCATTGAAACTCAGAGATGGCTATTTCCTCTTTGTTTTTCTAATAGTGCTCTGGGTTTCCACCAGTAGCTATAGAAACCTAGAAATCTCTGAGTTTCCATCATTGAAAACCTTGAGATTATGCAAAGAAAGAAAAATAAAAAAAATGGACAATTTGGTGTAGAAGATGAACAGTTCGTTTGGTGTAGAAGATGAACAATTTGTGGTGATGTTGAGTTGTAGTAGATATTGTTGAATTGTTGAATGTGTTGACAATGGCGAAGATTAGGGACATTTGGTACTGTTTTTGATGATCTAGTTATAGGTTGATGATGGTTGATGATGAACTAGGTTAGGTTTTCATTGGAAGTGCAAATTTCAAACATTAAATGTTTATTATTTTTTTTTTTTCAATTTTGGTGTTGAAACACCAAATTTGAGGAAAGATTTGAAGCTAGGGTTTTGATGCGAAAAGATTAATTGAGTGATTTGAGAGAGGATGAAAAAGATGTCGAAAAACTCAGTTTTTTTTTAATTGTTTTTTTTTTTTTGTTGGAGAGATTTTTTTTTTCTAATTGCTGTTGAAATGGGAAGGCCGAACTTAGTTTTTTTTTTTTTTTTTTTTAACTTTCTATAATTTAAATTGTAAAAGAAAATTAAAAATAGAAAAAATCTAAATACCTTTAAGTTAGATGAGTTGACTAAGGGAATGGAGTTGTTGTATAATAAAAGAATAAATGTGTTTTTGGGGGGAGGGGGGGCTAGGGCCAGAATGGGGTGTGGTTGTGCAATTCCTTCTTTTCAAATATCTCCCGAGGTAAACATCATTTTTTATTTTCATATAGACAAAAAAATACCGTA